>QBDW01005673.1:0-39225 GCA_003261595.1 Maconellicoccus hirsutus | reverse complement strand
TAAAAATCTGAAGATGCCTTAGGAAGGCGAATAGAAAGCGTGTCAGGAAAATTAATCGCGAATTCAATTTATCTTTTTTTTTTATTTTATTTTATTTAGCCACGTCGTGTACAGCCTAGAGGCTAGAGACGTGGGAAGCTGAGGAGGTTTGTTTAAATTAAGGAGTATAGATTGGTTGCTTTTAGGAAGGTAAGGAGTTTGGAATTTAGGGTAGGATCGCCGGAAAGTAAGGATTCGATTGATGTATTTGGGATGTGGGTATTTCTTTGGACTTGGTACTTTGAACATTCGATTGTAGTAATTTTGTGAATTTTGTAAATTTAATATAATTTCGGTGACGTTTTGTAAAAAAAAAAGACTTCCTTTAACATTGTTAAAAAATTACTTTTTTGGAAACTTATTTTTATTTTTTATGGTTTTTGATATCAAAGTAAAATTTTTTCAAATGAAATCGAAAAATGTTTTCAAATTAAAACTAAATGAAATATGTAACATCGAAAACTCCATTCAATCAATTTATTATTCCAAATTCGAATTCAACACAATTTTCGATTAGTTTTTCTCATTAAGTAAACGTCGTTGTTTTGTTCGTTTACGCGAACAAGTCAATTTTCTGTCATGAACCTTGATAAAATGTCTGGGTTCTTGCACCGCGATAATATTAGCGTTTTTGGCGACTCTTTGAAATGATTTTTCACGTATTCCTCTAGCAAAAGTTCAATTACTTTAATTGCTCCGAAGAAATAATACACAAGTTTCCAGTCAAGTTGAACGAAACAAAGTAAACTTAGCTTTGAACAATTACAATGTAAGTCGTTTAATTTAAACTTGTTCCGCGATCCATTTAGCAGTAAATTTCAACACGTTGAAAACTCGCTGCGAAAAAATGCACCGGTCGTGGTTAACCGAAGTGAAAGAAAAAGTTAGTTCATTGATGAGGCACTAATGTTCAATTAGGATGAAACTTCACAGACGAAAAAGCAGAAAAATCATCTGCAAGATGTCTCGATCGTGAAAACTTCTTAATTATGAGTTTTCCCGAATATCAAAAGGTATCCGCACTCAAAAGCAATTATCCCTATACAAGGAAAATTAACTAATTCATTATTTAAAATTAAAGCTACGATGGCCTTGAAAATATTATAAATAATTTAGTAATCTTCATTCTAAACCGAAACGTATAAATGAAATTTCGCGGCTTCTATTAAGTGATTTTTCTCGCGGTATGAAATTAACATCGATGTTTAAATTATACACGAGGCTGTTTCAAAACTCATTATCAGCTGTTATTGAAAACGTTAAACGATGTTTTTCGCGATACCGTTTGCAAATGTGGAAAGAAAAACATAAAGGAAGTTTAAAAATTCCCTCCCACGAGAAAAGAATTCAAACATTTATTCTGAAGTGCCTTCTCTAAAAGTTGAACAGAAAAAATAAGCCATATCGATGAAAGGGGAAACGCGCAAAAAGTTTTTGTCGTTGGGAAAAGTTTTCAGCCTAAATTACTTTAAAAAAAGAAAAATTGAATACTCGAAAAACTAGATGAGAATTGCGAAAAGTATCGTCTTTTTTCACCGAACAAAAATTAATTTATGAAAAGTTTGATCTTCATTCATTAAGCCGCTCAAGCTCCGACGTATTGTTGGAATGAAATTTCCATCGCTACGTAATTAAATACTAGTTGGTAAATGTCGTCACAGCTTTGGTCTTCGATTCGGGGGAAAAAAAGACCTTTTTTATTATTTGTTGCTCCGATACTTCTTTATTTCAGTTGTGCTCGAGTTCAGAGATAAAGTTTGCTATGGTACGAAATTGGAATCACAAACAAAGGGACAGTTAAAGCACATAAACATTGTTTCAATCAGTACTTCTTACTTATCCGTTGCACCCCCTGTGGCGAAAATACACGGCAAAACAATAATATTTTCTAACCGGGTTAGCAATTTGTTTTACCACTTCGTATTTTTGCCCGTGTACGACTTTAAATCTTGCCGGCTTCTGTTTTCGTGTATTTTATCCGATAGTCGTCGTGCTCGTTGGCTTAGAATTTCTCTTTGACAGCGAACGTTATCAGCATAAAAGATTATTGCTTTTATTTATATAAAACATAACCTTTTGTTGGGAATTATCGTTAAGCTAACCGATAAAAATTTGCTTAATTACTTCAAGGATAACGTTTTCATCTTATATTGCCACATAAAAATGATAAATATCGCGAATATGGACCGGATTAAAATACAAATCTGGTCACCATGATTCATCTCGATAGTCCGCAAAACGGCTCGTTTTAAAATATTAAATTCAGCCCGAAATGCGCGTAACGAAAAAAAGCCAAAATTTTCAGCTCGGTTAAAATAAAAACATTTTTTCACGGTGTTTCTTTTTCGCAGACGAAATTAAAATGAACATAATGGGAGAAGTTTTTATATTTATACGGATACTTTACACCATAAAGCATGTCCGCCGAAGTAAGCTCTTTTTCGGGCAGAATATAACATTTGAGAGCGACGATTTAAACCGTTTCACGCAATTCGCTATTTTTTGGACGGCGCTTTCGCAATATAAAGCATTTATTTGGCGACAGTCGAGGTTGTTTAAATAAACACTTTAAATAAAAACATAAATTTCATCGATCAGCAGCTAGCAAATTCTTTCGTTGTAATGTACGTCTGTATAACAATATTTGCTAACAAATTACCAAATTGTGTTTTGCCATATTCGGAGACTGCAATGCTGAAATTTCATTGCAGTCACCACATAACTACTTCTTGCAAGATTCTGTGTAATAACTTTAGTTATTTAAAAAAAAAGTGATTTAAACAGGGGCAGACTGTGACTTGAAATTTTACTGAACATTTCAGAAGGCGGCCCTTGCGCCGGAGCTTCTTTGTACTTTTCAAGGCGTTGGGAAGATAAGAATTTCAAAATAATTATAGGGACTTTCAGGGCTTTTCAGGGCTTCCTTTTTTTTCGATATCATATTATCAAGACAGAATCAAAAAAATTACAGTCCTAGAAATATTTGTAATATCAATTTTTCTGTTGAAAGTCCGTGGTTTGAAAGTTTTTTCAAAGTTGTTGGATGATTCTTGGTTCACTTAAAGTAGGTTTCGGGTTCATGTTCGGATCTTAAAATTACAGCCTCAAGTCTTGGGTTTGGGTCAGCACTCAATTGAAGAGCTCATTTTTCCAATAGGTGCTTTGTCCAAAAATTTTTTTTTTGGCAAGTCAAAAAAAACTTTCGCGAGTGTACTCAGATGTTTTAATGACAATGCTCAATAGCAAGAAGTGTAATGGAATGTATTTCCAAAAAGGTAGCAACAATTTAAACATTTCAAAACTACACCTATTTGTTGGATAAATGGCCAAAGTCAGGAAGAATGAGACTAAGCACTTTTTGGAACTGTGTACATATTCGTTTCAAAATTATCATGATGAAATGTGGTATCAAGCACTTTCTGGAATTGTAAAATATTTTGTAGTGTGATGGACTGTTGGACTGAGGTGGTAGTTTGATTGAATGGGACATAATTTTCTGAAATTAGGAGCTTAAAAGATATCTTTCTTAGTCACACTAGGCCACTACTAATAAATCACATAATATGAAATGAGATAGTGATAAGAGTGTAGGACTAGGCACTTTTTGGAATTGTTAAAATGAATAAAGACGTTTGCGGTCTAGTTTTCAGCTGTATGACGTCCTACATTTGTGAAGAACAACATTGGCTACAACATCCCATGAAGAAACGTTTTTTTTTTTTTTTTTTTTTTTTTGGACAAATAAGCACCTTTAGGAAATGAGCTCTTCAATTCATTAAGGCTCTACGGGTTTTGGGCCTCGGTTGGCTGAACCTTTGAAACAAAACCCTGAAAAGATAGAAATTTTACTAAATTTTGTATTTTGAAAATAAAATTGGCGCAATGGCGCCAAACCGACCGGCGCACCGGGCAGTTGCCCGATGCCCGGTGCGCCCTGTGGTCAGTTCGCCTCTGGATTTAAGATCATAAATGTCAGTTTCATTTAATAATCTTATTACTGCGAAGATTCGCGTGTTTTTCTGCATTGTGCAAAAATACGACCTTTTCCGTTTTAAAATTCATCATCACCCAGTTTTCAGATGATTTATTCCTCGAGTATTTCATATTTTGTTTAAAACTCGTTAAATAAAATTGAATTTTCAATTTATTTTTCTTACAATTGAGTTCGTAAAAAGTAAACGAACCCGTAATATTGTAGTTTTACGTAAAATTCAGTTTACAAATCTTTCCAGACGACGAAAGGAGAAAAATAAATTTTATCTTGTTTTTCCAATTTTTGTAATTTTGATTATAAAATAATACTTCGAATGCTTCGTTTTCGAATACTTCGTTGAGAAATACAATTACCGGATGTCTTTGTTTACATTCAACAACCACATAATTACAGAGATCTAAACGCACCATCTCGTAACAACTATTTCGTTTATTTTCTAATATTGTATTTTTATTTCGGGATGTTTTTTAACGTCATAATATAAGCTTAGAACGCCGGGGGAAATAAAAATGAGTTATAATGCCGAAAAAAAGGTACCATCGAATTAAAACGAATTATACGGAGTTGTATACGAGACAACGAAAGGCCCCCTTGCGTAACTTTTGCCTGCTCTGTATAAATGCAAAATGCGAATATTGATATTTATGTAATTCGCGTACAACGAAAGCGTATATATTAAGATACGCTGAAAAAACAAGCACCGTAGTAATGACCTTCTTCTCCCTATGAAACGAAATAAATTTTTATTAAGAACCTCGTGAGATTTAAAAAAGGGTAAAGATGGAAAACCATTTATTTTTGCTCGTGAAGTTATCGGCGTCGCTCGTAATTAAAATTATCAAGAAAATTCCCGCAATCCGGTGGTCTTTACCGAAGTTTATATTGAATATTGACCGCGGGCTAGCTCTGGAAAAGAGTTTAACAGATTATTACAAAATTCCAAACACCTTTGTATGTGGCTGACTCACGCAATGGCAAATGTACCATTAATTTTCTCTTGTTCTTTACTAAAGGCTGTTTTGTTTTTTTCTTGGAATATCATTATAAGTAGGTATAGTTTTTACCTGAATATAACCCTTTAGGTGATTACGTTTGTGGTAGGTTTTTTTTCTTTATCGGAGGAGTTTACGTGATCAACAAGTGTATACGACGTGGAAGCAGATAGAGAATCTATTTGTAAATATTGACATCAGTTTGTTTGCCGGAGAATGTTTCAGACGACGGCGTTTGAAATGAAAATGCTTTTGAAAATTTATCTATCGTACATGGAATTATTTCACGTACATAAATTTAAACGGATGAATTTTAAGTTAGACCGAGTTAGGAATTTGAAATGACAGAAATCCGCGATTGTTTGATATTCAACGTACGTATTTCATTCAGATTTCGATTGGTTTATTCGATTTTGGAAGACGATGATCATGTTTTGTATATGAATAGTCGATGATGAGTGCGACGCGATTTCGGTCGCTTGGAAAATATCCGACGCGTCCAGGGCAAATACGCGTATCGCAGGTAAATTCGTGGTACGTTTTTTTCGGTATTTGGACGAATGAGAAAGCCCTGAGGTGTAACGGGCGTGGGACCTTACTCGTGAAACGGAAACCATCGTACTTAATTATTATACGCACGGTGGAGGATAAGTAAACGCTTGATGCCTTAAGGGACATTTTACTAGTGTTATTTATCCTTTTATTCCCACGCTATTATTTAATGATACTCTATGATGTATTGTGGATTATTCGGTGAATTTTTTCATCCATTTTTGAGCGAATTATCGAATCAAGTCCAGTCGTTGAACTCGTGTCAAGAAAATCGCATCGGCGGGTTGAATTTTTGGGTAATGGATGAGTTATAAGATAGAGAAAAAGAAGAGAAAAAGGTAACTTTTTTCTTCCTTTTACCTGACCATTGTTACTTAAACACCTTTTTACGTAAGTCTTGTGAAGGTGATGGTTTGCCACTGTTCCTTATTGGGCGTATAATGGTCATAAATCAATTAAGGTAACATCCAAAGAATACCATTATAAGGTACGTCAGTGATTCGAAAATAACTTTTGTACGTTTTCGGTGGTTATTTTTGTCCTTACGAGAAACGTTATATTGTACTTAACCCTTCTCACCTGCCGCTTTCCCTTTGATACTTTCAACAGGTTAACATTTGAATGAATGTAATTACGTGTTTGCATTGAGATTTTTTTTTTTTGCTCGCGTGTAAAAGGTAAGATTCTTGATGTTGGCTTTGTTACTCTGATGAAGCGTGAAGTGGCATTTGAGTATCTTTTCCACTTAATTTTCGATAGTACCGATTGTAGAAATGGAGGCGTTGAACATCTGAGGTACTTTTTTTCTTTGAATTTGATCGTCTTCGGTGTAGGTAACGATTGGTGATCGTAGTAATTAGAAGTTTATTTATGAGATGGTTTCATGTAGGCGAACGTATTTAATTATTAAGAATTCGAGAAATTCCGCGGTACATTTGACGTGTAAAAAATTATGTTGATTTTGTTAATTTAGTGAATATGGCAAAATTAATCTTCGATATAGTTACCGTATGATTTAATTTTCAAAACCGGTTTCCGATGGTTTTTAATATAACATGATAACGTGAAATGTAAGAGTACCTTTGAAACGTAATTATAGAGCGAAGAAAATATTTAATTTTGATTAGTAGATACAGAAAAATTTTAATCATAGATTCAACATAAACAAAAGTTGGTAGTTGTCGGTGCATCACAAGGTTATGAAATGAGCCTTTTTTTCATACTCTTCAGTGGTAACCAATTTTCGACTTTTGTGGGTGTAATTAATATATTTGGGTGATGGAAATTTCACGTGGTGTCTAGTTTTGAAAATCTGCGGGTATTATTTGGAACACGATTAATTTAATACGGAATCGCGGTTCTTTTAACTTGTGTCTAGCCAGGCCACCACATTTCGTGATTTGTTTTGTAGTCCAGTCAATCTAGCCCGAAAATGGCCTCGAGTTTGCAAAACGAGATGATAAGCTGAATTTTGGTATATACATAGTATTCGGTACCTTTTACAACATATTTCACTCTTGAACAATAGTCATGTTTGCAAGTTCCCTTTTTTGTGGATCTATGCCCCCTAAAGTCAGTTTTTCGCTTATATCTGGGTGAAAACTGGTTTTATCAAAAAAATAGTTCAGTTCAAAATTAAAACCCACTCAATTCTCTACAAAATGCATATATTAAGAGTTGATGTAACTGGCTTAAATTCCTAGCTACGTGCGATTGAAAAAGGAGCATTTTTCGTGAATTTTTGACAAAATTCGTATAATTTAGTTTTTTACCTGTAACCATGGGAAAAAATGGTTTTTCGTGAAAATGTATAATAACTGAAATGGAAGATGACCAAATTCTCTATAAATTCCATTATAGAAAAGTTGAATTGCTTTCTTAGTTTCCGAGCTGTGACGTCACAAAGAAGGGGGGTTTTAGTTATTTTTTAGCGTAGTTTTGTAGAGGATTTAGTAGGCATCAACCTCGAACTAAGCTATTTTTTCCATAGAATCATTTTTTGCTACTCCAGAGCCGAAAAACTGTACCTACCCTACACAATTAGGCTAAAAAGTCATCTATTCACGAAAAATGCTCATTTTTCAATCGCACGTAGCTCGGAATCTAAGCCAGCTGCATCAACTCTTAATATATGCATTTTGTAGAGAATTTAGTGGGTTTCAATTTTGAACTACACGATTTTTTTGATAAAACCAGTTTTCACTAAGATATAAGCGAAAACCTGACTTTAGGGGGCTTAGATCCACAAAAAAGGGAACTTGCAAACATGACTTTTGTTCTGGAGTGAAATATGTTGTAAAAGGTATGAAATACCATGTATATACCAAAATTCAGCTTATCATCTCGTTTAGCAAGCTCAAATGCTAGATTGACTGGTCTATTGTATAAAAATACTTTTAAAATTATTGAAATAGGGTAGTTTTTGGGGTTTACTAAATTTTCAAATAACTTGATTGAAAAAATCACGATTCTTTTACGATAATTTCGAAATTCTCTGGTCATTTTTTTGGCATATACGAACAAAAAAAAATCAAATTAATTTTTGCCATTTGGTTAAAGTACATTTTCCTCGGTAGCGAGTAGCTAAATACTAAGTACTTCGATGTGTAATCCTCGCCGGTGTTGAGATTTTGATAATATGGCCTCTTGAGAAGAAATATCTATTGTTCGGCATCTCTTAATTCTAACGGAATCGACGCCGTGAAAAAATATAGACGTCAGTTGTCACGAGACCAGTTTATTCTATTCATGTTAATGTTTCGCATGAACTTACTTCATAATATTTGGATGAGATTAGCAGTTTTTTATGCGAATTTTATAACAGGTGAAACGGTAGATTTGTAACGGAACCTTAGATCGTACGTACGACTATTTCACGTGTAAATATCGAATTAATAAATGCACATTAATGGAAGTCATAAGCGCATAGACTGGTTTCGGTAGGAATAAGGGAAATCAATTACATAAATCCTTTACGATGATTTAATGGCGCTTGTCGCCGATTTAAAATATAGTCTGAATTAAAAACTTATTTGGATTATCGTATAAGAACGAATGCTAAAACATTGCGATTTGGCCTCGTGATTATTGATTTTTCGATTTTTAATTTATATACCGGATGGTATGTTTGTATTTTGGTGCGCATGTAGATGCCAGATCTTTAGAACTAGTTCACCTACTGCTTTTTTTTTCGGTACTTGTATTCGGACCGACTGGAAGCGATCAAAGCATGACTCATAATAATCATATACGTTGTAAAATGATTTTTTTTTTCATATAGAAGTCCCGTGGTGTGATTAAGACTCACAATAAGGTGGGTCAGGTTGCGTCAAACTACAAATCATCGCCGGTGCGATTCATAATAGGTAGTTTATGAGTGTAGTTTGTTAGGTTTACACACGAAGCCGACACAAAGATGGGATTTTCAACGGTCCTTAGTTTGTATAGTATTTGGCAATATGCAAAGATGATAAATCATAATGGCGCTGGGGTTATTGTATGTATGATATTAATTTCGTGTTTCGTTTACTATATGTCACAACAAATTAATCGTCGCGGTGAATCCGCAAATTATATATAGTCGAAGTTATCGTAATATTGGCAATTAGCTGTATAATTTGCGTTTATGGTGTATAGATGGCGTTATCTTTGAAATAATTAATGTCTTCTTCACGGTACAAGTTCATGAACTGGTTAATAGGTAATGGCGCGATGATCCGTGGTCGTGAGTCTGGTATTGCGGATCCGCGTGATTATCGCATTCCGCCAATGGATTATATAATTTTCAGGAACGAGTTAGTGTGAAAATTTGACGCAAAATATGCGATTTACGAGACCAGTCGAAACGGTACTTTGAATGAAATTTATTATCTGTACTTGCCGAAGTGGGTCGACTGTTGGTTCAATTGCCGAATTTACGATCGAAATAATAGGCATATATGTCTTGGTGGTGTTAACGCCGCAATTATATGGGAATATATCGCGTGAATGTTTAAAATTAATACGTTCTGATTAAAGAGCACTTGTTTGGAATACTCGCCTATTACTGAATTAGCTTAAGTGGTAGTATTTTATTGTTCTTGCTGGTCACGCTATTCTTCAGTTTTTTTTACGCTTCAATTGTTTGTTTTTGTGGAATTCGTTTTGTAATGGTACAATCCGGATGGAAGTTTTTATTAATGGTTAATCTACGAATATGCGATAACATTTGTTGTGTATTACTTTGTACACGCGATTGATCGATGGTAACCGGAAGTTGTTCGCTGTGGGCCGCAAACGTATTTCAATTGAAATTACATTTTGCTTTTAAATTTGCGGTTTTGGTGGCTCATGTGAAGATTCAAACGGCGTGTTACGTTTGAATTGATGGAACTGAAACTGAACGAGAGAGTTGGAAAATTGAAACTATGACTTGAATAAAAGCGAAACAACGATTACGCGTTAACGAAGGCCCTACACGTTAACATAGGCACTGCGCGTTAACGAAAGCCCTACACGTTAACAAAGGCACTACGCGTTAACGAAGGCCCTACACGTTAACAAGGGCACTGCCCGTTAACGAAGGCCCTATGCGTTAACATAAGCACGTCGCGTTACTAGACCTTGAAGCACTAGTTTTTTTCGACTGAGCAAAATTCGTAAATGCTCGGAAATCTTCGGATATCGCTTCGTTCAACTTTATTTTTATGTTTTTCACTGTCGTATTATCATAATTTCGTATTAATTGATTCTTTTCCAAAGTACGATTGTAAAAATGAAAAAATGTGTTATTGTAAAAAAAAGTTAAAAGAAAAATGAGAAAATGGCGAATAGAAAGGTAAGATAAGTCATAATAGAAATTTTGGTTTGACTTAGAATTATTTTTGATAAATAATGTTACAATGTTTGCCTGATAAATTTTCCGAACAACTAGAATGACCTATACTGAAAAAGAGAATTGTTTTCTTAAAGCGATCGGTTAATCGAATATACATACATAATTTTTATTTCTTTAGTTGTTATGGTTTATTATCATTTACTGATTATCGATTGCTGACTTGGTGCTGTGTTTTTCAGTCATTGTTTTTTAATTATGTATAACGTTAATCAATTTTGTTTCCATGTTCTTGTACATTTTTGTTTTATTACAACATTAATTTTGATATTCCAGAGTTTATTAATACGAAATTATGATAACAGTGATAACACGACTATGAAAAACATAAAAATAAAGTTGAACGAAGCGATATCCGAAGATTTCCGAGCATTTCCGAATTTCGCTCAGTCGAAAAAAACTAACAGACTTAAGGTCTGGTCTGCGCACTAACGATGGCCCTACGCGTTAACAAGGGCCCTATGCGTCAACATAGGTACTGGACGTTAACGAAAGCACTGCGAATGCCACGCGTTAACAAATGTGGTGAAATTTGAGAAGACACCAAAAAAAAATTTTTGCAAAAAATGTTCTCCATTCAATTTGCAGCTACTTTTACTTCAATTTTTTTTCCAAGTCGCCTCAAGACTCTCAAAAACGCCCTAACATAAGTAGTCCATATAAATTGTGGTTCATTTTCAACACATGCCATGAAATTTTATATAACACAGATTATAGTTCTTTCAGAAGAAACAGGAAGGGGAATGAAGTATCAGATAACATTCGAAGTTTTTGTAATTACTTTGTGTGACTACAAAAAATACTCAAAACAGACCCTGAAATAATTCATAGTTTTCCAAATGAACCTCGTGATCATATTTTTCACTACATTAGTAACATATGCTGTAGATTCCAGGCTACCTCCATCTAAATCGCCCCATATTGCACTTGGTGTGTATGTGCACTTCGTAACTATTTACTATTGCGAACAATAATTTAAAAAATCCATCGATGACGTCACCATTGTTTGATCGATTAGAGTAAAAAGTGATTGGGAGGTTGAACCGATAAAGTGAACGAATTAAAACGATTAATTCGCGTACTAAATGAAGTTCCAGCAGCCATACTCGCTGACGATAACATCGTCATCGAAAGGCGTATCTCGTACCTACGTTGTCGATAACACACGGTGCTGGAAATTCAAACGAAATTATTTATTTTGAACGAAGACCAAGAGGAAGGAAAAAGTACACGAAGAATTACGACTTCGAAGCCCACACAGACGAGAACGACGGTTGTGGTTATTAGACGCGAATCAATGCCCCGATTATAGCTTTCTCGATGGTCTCGGATAATTGTTCGTATATCTAAAATCGTGTATCCTTATCCGCGAACCGTTTTATCGTGCTCGATTCGTGAAAATATGTGAAAATTAATCAACTACGAAAATCTAACAGGTATTATGGTTGTGAGGTTATGTACGAAAAATCTGAGAAACACTGTTATGAACCGTTTAATAAGCGTTGATCCGGTAAAGATGCACCGTGTGCGCTATGCGCGTACCTCATAAAGTATTTAATGATCTTTTCTCTATTCATCTTTATCACTGATTATTAATCAACCATCACTGGTCACGAGTCATTGGAGTCACGATGTTGCATCTGTTCATCTACGCGCCTATATCGATTGGCCTGCGGCTGAATATGTTAGACTAACAATGATGCTTGTATGGCACTAATAATCTCCGATCGTTTCTGTTCATTTTCACTTTTAAGTTATTAATTTTTTTCATCGAACGTGCCAGGCGTACGAAGGTCGTTGCGAAAAGATAATTAAAAAAGTACAAACTGGAAGACTTTTAGGTGAAATTTAAACTACATAACGAAATTACATAGCGTCCGGGTATCATTTTGTGAGAGTTCGAGTGGCTGCGTTTGTGTTGCTGGAGCCGAAATTCGTGCGTGTTTAGAGCCGAAATACGGTTGTAATTTTAAAATCATCATTTACAGCGTATCATTATACTCGTACTATGCTCAAGTATACGTGGGTATTTCGGTGTAAGCTATTAGGTATACATCGTGTTTAGAAACACGTTAACAGTTCGAATTCTTAAAATCTGATAGAAAATGCAAGTAACGTATTAAATACATCAAAAGGATGTACGTAATTTCGCATACGAAACACGTTCAACGGGATTGCAGGAATACCGCGGTACCTGCCTCCGTGTAACATGTGTTTTAAAACTATTTAACACTTCTGTCATGCAGACATCGTCTTAGGAAATGTATTCTCTTTAGAAAATGCACCTCGGGGTTGCGATACGCGACTACCGAATTCGTCCGATTAAAATTCACTCCTCAATGAATGCGCGTTAGTGGAGCGAATTATTTATAGAATTTTGAATGAAAGGTGTACTCGGTGTGCAACTTGTGGTTGTATTTTTAATTTAACATCTCGATGACGAGGTTGAAAAACTGACTAGTACTATGCTTACTTTATCGAGTGCGATATTTATTTAAAAATTCATACGAAATCTTGTTTAGGAAGGTAAAAATTAAGCTCGATGTAGCTCTCGAGAGATCTAAGGTGAACTTTTGACGTAATCGAGATGTAGCGATGAGGTGAAATGAGACAAATAAGCGGTATAACGAAAAACGCGCCATGTTTTCAAGAGCAGTGTGGGAGTACGAATCAAAAGTAAATACACCAAGTACTATGTGAAGCTCTTGTGGAATAATCAATGATCCAGAAGTATTTTGTTGCTTGAACTTCTAAGATGACGTAATCACAGCATGGCTGGTGTGGTATAAGCAGTAAAATCAATTTAAGCGGAAATATACTTGAAAATAATTGGAATTAATCATGGAGAAATTTCTGATTTTTTCTTAAATTGCCATAACGGTTTCAATTAAAGGATCTTCAAATTATAGGTATCGAGAAGATACACTTTTGGTAGGTATCTAACTATCTATCCACCATCTACCTTTAAATAGCCAATAGAAACTCGAACTTCTTGTAAACAAGAAATTGAACGCGGCGGTTACGATAATTACGATACTCGTTTTCTTTCTTTTTTTTTTGGTGAGGATAGAAGAAGAAATTAGTGGTGAGAGTGACTCCTTTTTAAATTTTAACATGTACATCGTAATCAACTGTCACTTCCAACTTTTCAATAGTTGATAAGTACCTTAAATACGTTGTTTTGTTTTACTGAAGCATCAAAACCCAAACGAAATCCCCCCCCCCCTTCAAAACAACACCAACGTTAATATAGATTTAAAAGAAAACAGAATACAAATTTCGAAATCAAACCCATAAAGTTTCAGTTTCAGTTTTTTGATGTTTTCAAAATTCAATTCGAGTTATAATATAAACCAAAAACGGTAGTGAAAACTTCACGTTTCCATGAAGTTTAGTCATGACGTATCCAGCGTATCGCGTTTTCAAGTGATTCGGAGTTCAAACAAGTCTTTGAAGTAGTCATAGTCACGTTTCACGTTTGGTCATCACATATCTGAAATGTCACGTTTTCAAGTGGTCCGTGTTTCCATAATGTCACGTCACTTTGTCGCGTTTTAATTCAAGTCATGTCTAATGTATTTGAAGGATCGTGTAACGTCTTCATCACAAGGGTATGTCACATTGAGGACACGCGTCACGTTTTCTTCACATGATGCGGCGACATGTCACGGTTTGGTTAATTTTATGTGATATCACGGTGATGTCTCGCGTCATGTTCCGCTGGCATGTGTAGAGTCATGTCACGTTTTCTTCGCGTCATTTTCATATGTCATGTTTGTCATCGTGTTTTCAAGCGTCACGTTTTAATTTTGGTCGTCGTGTAGTTAAAACGTTACGTTTTCAAGTACTTCTCATCTCCATAAAGTAGCGTTACGTTTTAATTAGAGTCACGTTTCACGTTTAATTATTACATATTTGGAGTATCATATTTTCAAGTGATTCATGTTTCAATCAAGTCACATTGCGCTCTTTGAGGTGTCGCGTTCAGGTCAAGTTTCACGTTTGGTCGTCTGGAATCACGTCTCACGTATTTGAAGTTCTATGTATCCTGAATCAACTAACGATTTCAAAAAAACTAACATGATTTTACAGTATAGATGGGAGTTGCAATGCTTTCATAATCAATATTCGGAAAAAAAGAAATCAAAGCAATCCAAAAACAAAAAACCGAAACCGAAACTGCAAAACCAATACCAAAAGCAATACGGTCTTATGTTCTATTCCTATGGTGATCTTCGGTAAATGATGAAAAATAAACGCAACACGACGATACGCATTTTCCTCGGTGCTTTCTGAATGAAAAATACAAAAGATAACTACGATGTAGGCGCGGTACCTTCTCAGAGCATCAAGTTGAATTTTCCAAATACCCATCTTCAAATTTATAGCTTATTATGATAGAAAATTTTCATTTTATATTAAGATATCAAGGATGAATTATATTGTTTGGACAATAACGTTGCTAACGTTTCATTTAAAATTTCTTTGGCAAGCTTTATCTTTAAAGGTTAGTAAAAAGGAACCTTTTTTTTGTTTTTTGAAAATGGTTCGTTTCGGTATTCCAAGCGGATACTAATAAATTTTGAATTTTTTTTCGTCTTGTAAAATTTATGTTCGCCTTGGATACCGTTGATTAATGTTTTTTAGAGGGCAGCGCTCAGACTCTGGGGATTGACCGACCCTGCGGCTGTAATTAAAGAGAAGACTTATTCGCTGTGGTGGTTGGAAAAAAATGAACGAGACGTGGCGGTTTTCAATTATATAGGAAACGTATTAAGGAATATAAGGGGTTGTTACACGGTATGATTTTTAATAAAGAAACAATGGGGATTGAATTAAAACCAAAGTAAAAACTATTTATCGCGTATAAGGTAGCGTACGATTTATATGCAGTTTGGAATACGAGCACGTTTTCGTTTTCGCTTGTATATATGTGATTTTAAATCCCTCGTTTCGTCGACTATTGCCATAGAGAAAAATACATAATATTTTCCCATGAGGTTATCTTTTCTCATATAATGTGAAACGGATATGGAGGAACAAAGTGAAATAATGTCTGAAGCGGATTAAACTGATAACATTTAATACCTGAGGGAATGAAAATGTAAAGCATACAGTTCAAAGGCGCCAAAATAATTCTGAATTGAATTTCAGCAAGAAATCGTCCCTTCGAAGGTTTTTAAAACTAATACTTACGATGGTTATTATTGGTAAATGATACCGATAGGAGTTTTCAAAAGATGAATGAAACCATCACGCTGCTGCGTCGCGTTAATTAAACATACGTTATTAAAATATCGGCGTAGCTTTTTAATAATGGTGTTCTTTGGATATCGTTTTTACATGAATCAGACTACGTTGACAAAACTCGAACCCCTTGTAAAATCATCGATACTTTTTATCATTACCAACTGTTCGTAATTATTTTACAACATTTTCCGGTATACTTGTAATTTACGAGGAATATCGTGCAATTAAAACATCTCCTGTGTTATGGAAATTCATCAACGAACCGAAATATCTACGCGAGTACTTTTATTTACTTATTTTGTTGATAAATCCGTCTTAATGTCGTTGTTTGTCGATAAATTGCATAGGATTTGTTACTTTACAGCGTAGGCTCTTGGTTGAAAAACTTACATAGTTGTGTAGTTTATCATCCTAAATGTGCTATTTTACAAGTTCGAAGCTGTTGGCTTGAACGTTTTGAAGTAGGCAACGTAAGGAAACGTTGTTTTAATATGTTCTTCGGACGTAATAAATAATAAAACGAATTATAACGAAGTAGGTATCAAACAGCGAGACGCATAGGTACGTTTGCACTTTTCCCATTCTTCATACCGACTTGAGATCTTATAATTGGTCTATTAGTAAATTTTCAAGTCATTACGGGTTTATTGAAAATTAAAAAAAATTCACGCGATACCTCCTGGGCATATGCAGGGTGAATTTAACGACGTGTTCTATGTTCTTCATCATTCCACAAGGTTTACCATCTACACTTCTACACGTTGAATAATTATTCGATAATTTGACCGCTGCGGTAGTTTGGCAATTATGTATTCGCAATGAACGTAACGATTGTTTTATGGTGCTGAAATTTACACACCTTGCGTCGTTTCTTTTCTCTTGGTTTTAAGTAGGAAGGGGGGAAATAATGGTTCACTTAATCATTTACCGCTTGTTTTCAACGCTGAGATGATGTTTTGGCATGACTCATTAATTCCATACCTACTGGTTTACTTTGTAAATGCTTCGTAAAAGTAACGCGAGCTTGTATACGAGAGATTGCATCAAAAAGTGAAATAACGAAATGAAGTAAATTGAAAATCTGGATGAAATCGACCATCGTCGAAACCACGAAACAAACGTTAAACATTTTTAAACATATCTCGAAGCGAAATCATCAAGTATATAAAATTCACGAAACACTTTAACCCGAAAAGATGAAAAAAGAGAAAAGATGAAAAATCTTAACCTTGTAAATTAATGAAAAAAATTTTACGCTCGAAATATTAAACGACGACGCTTATTGAAATTTAACGAGCTCCTGTACATAAGTTAAAAGGCAATTTATCTTTTCGAAACTCCATGTATCTACACTTTGATACAAAAAATTGCTTATTCGACGATTTTAATAAAATAAATTCCGATTAGGAAACGCCACGCGGCACGTTGGCTTCGTTGGTGCGGGCGCAAACACGCGAAAACTTGTTAATTAAGGAGCGTGTGATGAGTTAAATCGTCAATTTTGGAAATTAAAGTACGAGTGTGTTGAAGTATACGATGATTTATTGAGACGGAAAGTATAAAGATCGAGGCACGCTACGGTTGTAACGTTTTTGTGAAATTAGAGTTTATTTCGAGCAAAAAGCTGCGGAATTATTAGGGAAAGCTGAAGAATATCTGTTACTGTCTGACGAACTAACTGAATCATTTCTTCATGTAATACCAAAATATATGAGATAATAATTCAGTTTATATTCTACGTCTGAGAAAACGTACGATCTTTGGTGGTTGGTAGCGTGTTTGTGACTCGTATATCATGGCGGTTGTCCTTTTGTATCATACGAAAGTTATGCCAACTGGAGGAATTTCATTTTTCAATTCGAACGAACATAAATGGACGTGACAACGTACCGTAAGAAATATGTTAATTGTCGATGCGATCGTCGAACGTAAAAAAGATGAAATTTTCCGCCAGAGTTTTCTAGTTCGAGCGCCATTATCCGTACTTATGTGTGGTAATTTTAACTCATTTTCTATGCCACCATTTAACGCCGAGGTTCTTTCATAACCACTTGGAAATTTGCAAAATGCTTAAATGGAAAAATCAGTGGTTTGGAAAAAAAAAGTATAAAGAAAAAAACTTGTACGAGCAATAATAGCGAAACGTTTTTCCCATCTTGAGTTTCCAACCAGGGATTATTTAGCGGGAAAAAGTCGTTCTGCTTAAAAATCGAAAGCTGTTCGAGCTAATATAGCTCTCTGGGGACAAGACAAGAGTAAATGGTTTGAATGGAAAGAGTATATCATGTCGAATAGCTCCGAATTTCGGTAGCGCTTCTTTCAATACACGCCAAAATTAACTATATAACGTTGGAAAAGTAGAAGCAAATTTCGTACTTAATCGGTTTACACATTGGTCGAGTTATTTTTGGCGAAAACGCTTTTTCAAATCATCGCGGTCGGTTTCCGTGGCGCGTTTTCAAAGGTGACGATTAAGTACGGTGAGATGGAAAACAAGCGAATAACGCTGAATGCCGACTCTTAAACTCGTTTGTATGGCCTTTCAAAGTACGCTATGAACCGTCACTCTAATAAGATGCAGCGTGATATACTCGAAATGCAATAATTGCGCTCTTTTATGCAATAAAAATAGCGCAAGATTAAAGGCTTTGCGCGACATCAAACACGAAAAAAAACTACATTACTGGCAGAAAATTAAAAACCTCAAAATTAAATTTCACCCCTTTTTAACGCTGTGTAAAACCTTTTACACAAACGTTTCATACCTACGGGCTGTAAAAGCTTTGTAAGTAACTTCAAAAGTTCCATTTTTTTTAAATAAAAGCCGACACTTGTAATTTTGTTAATATTTCATAGCGCTAAAATCTTGATATCCGATAACGAGCGGATATTTAAAGCAGAAATTTAAATTACATAATTGTAATACGAGAAGAGTTTTTTGATAATTTTAAATAATTTCGAAATAATTTAATCAACGTTAATTTAGCATGTTTTTCATACTCGGTTAAAAAACAAATTAGACCGAGGTATAAATAACGAGGTTTAAAAAACGCGTCAAATTACACCTTCACGTCGAATTTACCGACAAAGTGTTTACGCGAGATTAAATTTATTTCACGTTGAAGTATGATGTCGTCGTTTTATGGATGCTGCAAACACCATTTACGGCTCATTCAAGAGGTGGCCGTTTTTCGTGTGAAAATATCTACTTGTTAAAGGTCATCTTGGTGGTTGAAAATTTCGAAATTGTTACATCATTTGCGATACCTAGTAACTAGCAACCTACTTGGAGAAAAGCTATGGAATTTGTAGTCATCATTTTGGGTATATTTTTATAATATAATTTTTAAATTTTGTATATTTTTAAATCAGTTTTTTTCTCAATATCTTGGTTACCACTTGAAAACGGGATATTGTAGTTTTTAAATTTTTACTCGAAAACGAGAGAGCATTGGAAAATTTGTCATCTCTTATAGTTTGAAGAAAATTAAATTTTCTATTTTTTTATATATACACAATTACATTTCAACCATTTTAACGCTTGTAAAGCTCATTTTTTTTCTCGCTGATTTTCAGCTTTTTTTGCGTTGTTTTCGGTAGTTTTATTAATTTTTTTGATAAATTGCTTTGCTGACCAGGGCCGGCAACTTTCGCGTAGCAAGTGTAGCGCGCGCTACACCTGAGAAAAAATTTGAAAAATTACAGAGCACTTGACATTTTGCAATTTGCATTACTTTCACAATTTTTCAATCCTTTTTGGTGATTTTTTTAAAACTTTCAAATAATCTGATTTAATGATGAATATTTTTGTTGAAGTATTTTTTATTACTTCAAAGGCGACACTGGCGACAGTGGCAATTTTCCGAAGTATTGTTGTTCCTAATCTTATAAAGATAAGTAATGGATTCTTGTCATTAAAAAATTAAATTTTTTTAGTTTACTTGAAAATTTCTACCTATATACTTTCTATGTTCTACCACAAATGAAACGTTTTTGAGCTTTTTTTTTTTACCATTGCGCACTTGCTTGCTACACCTGGGAAAAATCTAGGTTGCCGGTCCTGTTGCTGACAGTTTAAAAGAATTTAGATTGCAGTATTACATCGATTATTATGTGAAAATTTGGAAAAAATTCGTGCTCCTCCATAAGAGTCATTGCAAATTATTGAATTTCTGTCCTCCCACTTCACTTTTTTCCGGAGCGTAGCGCTGTTTGTGATGTCACGATTGAAAAAACCCAGCACTGTAAACCCATAAAAGAAAGAACGAAAAGATTTTCAAAGTTATTCCGATCCTATTATTGATTTGCTTAATTTAGAGATAACTATGTGTTCAAATGTTCAGTTATAGTTATGTTCCTCGATATTTTTTAAACCAAAAAATGTTAATTCTAAAATTTTTTAATTTTTTAAGCTTTTGTTGTCTTGTGTGTTTTTTTTAAATATGAAGTGTGATTTTTTAAAACATATGAAGTGATATTTTCGAGATGTTTTATGTTTTCATTTTATTGTAACTCTTTCATAGCTCATTAGAAAGAGCTTGAAATTCCTTTTCCCACGATACTCATGACGAAAAAAAATCCCAAGATTCCCAAGATTTTTTAAGGCTGAATCTCAAGATTTTTTCAAATAAGGGGTTGGCAACACTGTTGATGACTATAAACTGGTGAAAACGCAATGTTACCAGTGCTATTCCATCCCTTTCCCTCTTCCCTTTTTACCGCGCACGCATTATACTTATATTCAATTTATCGAAGTTCATCTTTAATTTTATACCTATTTTTATTCACAAATATATCCGTCTTTGTATTTAATAAAATTGATAAATTTTGAACTTCACCGAATTCGTGGTGTATCTTCCATGGCACACCGCAGATTTTTTTGGAGTTTTTATGTATTTTTTTAAATTGTTCGCGATTATTCATTGATTTAATTCCAAAATTACAGTATTTCATATCAATACAGTTGTAAAGAAAAAAATACCCGTTTGATTTAACGCCAATAATACATTTTAGAGCTTATTTTGTTGAAGTTTTTTTTCCAATTTGTATACATATCTATTGATATATCTATTTGATGTTGAAACACGTCAGAAATAGATTTATGGGTTCGAAGTGATTATTATTGTATATTTTTTTTACGAGACAAATAAAACGAAAAAATGGTATAAAAACGATATCTCGTTTTAAATTATAATCTTCATCATCGCAGCGCATCTTTTTTCGAATTCATCGAGGTTGGATTTTTAATTTCACCGGTGAGCGTAAATCATTGCATTATTTGATTGCCACTTCGTGCCCTCCGTTTGAAAACAACAAAAAATTAACTTTCAACAATCGCTTTAAAGTAGATCCAATAAATCCGCTGACTCGTAAAACAATCGCTTCCAGGTATTCGCACGATTCCAATTTCATTGGCGGTAACGGAAGGAGAGCTAAAAAAAAAAAAAAGAAATACAACATATGAAGAAAAACTCGTGCTACAGCGATACAAAAAAATAGCAATGCGGATGTACAATACATTATACACGTATACGGCAATTGATACATAAACAAAAATGTAATATAGTTACACGTAGAATAAGAGATACATGATCTCGAAGGCTCGGTTTTCACTTTCCTAATTTCAGAGGTTATAAAGTTTTCAAAAAACCGTAGATTTTGAAAAAGTGACGTGTTGAATAAATGACTATCGCGATTCGCCGTTGTCGAGAAATAAAGGTGTATGTAGGAAGAATAATCGAATTTCAGATAAGGCGCGATAAAGTCAAAAATAATGCTCCAAAGTACCGTAAAAGGTGGTATTACAGACCGTAAACGAGCAACGAAAGGGGATTGGCGGGTTGGCGTTTTGCAAAAAATGAAAAATGACAAGGAAATATTATTCTATTTAAAGGGGGCAACGTTTTTGGAAAAACGACTCCGACAACGTTTGGTGGAATTTCACTCAGTACTTGGTAATATATTTTTAATAAACTCGCGCGAAATTTCCCCTAATTAGGTTCATTTTGCTGGTTTTATTGCCTCTCATTTTTGACTTATTTTTATGTACATCGAGTTCGTTTTAAATAAGTTTTTGATTGAATTCGTTTCACATGTTATCGGGAAATTTCACGGTGAATAATCCAAATTTCGCATAGGTTTTCTCAACGTATTACTCCGGAAAACGTGTTTCTTTTTTGATAAAGATCTTTCTTTTTGGATGGGTTATTTTTCAAAATGTACCGTTCGGTGATTCTCACCATGCATTGTAATCGGATACAAATGTCATGCGATGAAAGATGCACTTCAATGAAAATACACCGCGAGCGTGCTCAAAACGAAAAAAACTTCCCTCTTATTGTCGTTAGGCATGGTATACTCGTATCTGTGCAATTCGGTTTTCACGCTTTAAATACGCTACGTGCGGTTGTACGAAAGGGTGGTTTTTCAACATTTCAGAAAATGGTTTTGAAAGAAAAATCATTAATTAAGGCGTCGTTGCCATTTCGCCTGATTAATTCGCAACGACGACGTACTTATCGCGTATGTCGGCAAGGCGCTTTTATTGTTTTTAAACGCAACGAAATTTACATCTTATAAATTGACTAATAATGAAGTACTCGAGGCTGAGACGGTGAAAATGATTAGTTTTAAAATACGCCTACGGTATACATGGAATCGTGCTGGTTTTATGAACTTCCAAAAGACCACATACTGAAATGTATCCTTGTCTGGAGCTGGTATAGTTAACTTATTATTAATGATTTTTTACCTACGACGTCTCGAAATTGTATTCGTTTTGACGTTAAACAACTTACTTTATGCCGGCACTCGCAGCCGGTAATTATTTTGATTGATTTTACCCATTTTTGCCGCGCGCGGTTTAATTTTTATGCAATTTTACCACGTTTGCGCGCCAATACGTGCAACACGATACGCGGTAGCTTGAATATTTCTTTGTATTAGGAAGCTACTGTGTGTGTTTTTTACGCCATAAAATTGAGATGATTTCGTTTGTAAAGGTTGAATTATTTTTATACCGAAGGCGAACGTTTAAACGTTCCTTGAATTGTTACAGAAGTGCTTAGGTAGTAGGTACATGTTGTGCAGATTTTTGTAAAAAAATTTTCTTTGGTTTATAAAATTTTCTTTTGTATAGTGTCTGCGTAGATGGTACATTTTTAAATTCGCCGACGTTTGAATCACTTACCACCTGGATTTCTTTTTTTTCATTTTTGTGAAGCTAAAAAGAGCACTGAAATAGTTCAAAGTATTCGTTCTGTACCATAAAGCATCAAACTGCGTACAAGTTCGCAACACAATGTGACATTTTCATGTCACTTCGTGACAATGATGTTCTTCAGAAGACCTCATTTGATGTTACATGCCACTCGTAACCATGACACGTCACCATTACAATAACTTGTGATATCGTGTGACTCCTGACTACGAATGACTTGTTACGATGAACGTCATTGGAATGGTCAGGTGTCAAGGTTATGAGTGACATGACCATGTCTCGTTGATATGTCGAATGACATGTCACGGTGATATCTCATGATCATGTTATGTTGACATGTCATAGTGACCTGAATAATGATATATTATAGTAATAAGACACGACGTTGTCGTGGTAATAGGGGTGGTGATGATTTCTAATGACAGGAGTCAAGTGATTATTTTTTACCCTCAAAACATGTTATGCGTCATATATTCATGTTTAACGAAAAATATAATTTTTTCATGTCACCATACTATGTCTTAGATGACCATTCATTGTCGTGGTGGCCTATCATAGCACACATTAATCATGAGCTTAGCACGTCACCATGATAATGACTTGTATGACGTATTATATCACCATAACAATAACATGTCATCTACGAATTGTTATGATAACGTGAAAATATCAAGAATCACTCGTGAGCATGACACGTCGTCATGACAACGGCTTGTGTCATCGTATATGTCACTCATGATCATAACATGTCACCATAACAATGACCTGTAATCTGTGCATATTATCATGACATGAAAATATTAAGATCATCACTCATGAGCATGACACTTCGCCATGACAATGGTTACCATGACTTCGTGACGATTTTCGATTTTGTGTCCCATGGCCAAGACATGAAGACGTCAAAATTTGAAGCGGAGTGTAGATAATCATTGATCAAGATGACTTTTAAATCATCACCAATCCTTTCCTCAACTCGAATATCTACAATTTAGTATTAAAATTATAAAATATGTGAAACGTAGATGACTGTGCAACGCATTGGTACCAGAAAAGCATATTCTTGAGGACTGTTCCTCAAAAAGATTTTCTTAGGGGGGATGTGAAAATCACAATCCAACTCTAAAATTACTCCTAATGTCATAATCCGTCAATTCGTCAGTGAAATCGCCCCTTCCCCTTCCATCAAAAAACAATCAAAATCCGCCGATGTTTTAAATTACTTTCGAATATGTTGATATGTAGTATGTACATCTTTCTTGTTGTGTTGAAAAATTTAATATTAATAACTACATAAAAAGGAAGTGGCAGCATAGGCGGAAAGAGGGGGCACGGAGGGGCTAAGCCCCCCAAACAAAAAATTAATTCGTATTTTTTAAAATGAAAGCAGCAGTTAGCATACGTTCGTATTATAAGGTAGAGTAAGTGGGGAGAAAACAGTAAAACATCGTATGGAATGTCCGACACGCCACACATAGCTAAATTTCTATATGTTGGTTGGCAATACTGTATTTTTTTAATGTGGGTAATGACGTCAGGAACCTGCTTTATTCACATTTCGGTTTTTTTTTAGTGTCTCAGATTCTCATTTTTTCAGTAGGGTACATGGAGCTTGGGGCTCAAGCCCCCCCCCCCCCCTAAAAATATGGTTCATTTCCGCCTATGGGTGGCAGGTGTCAAAATCAGGAGGTATGTCCTCAGACGCTGTGGAAGATCTCGGCTCCACTGGTGCAGCGCACAACCATGACTTAACTAATATAAACAGATGCTGCAAACTGTACCAAAATATGACTCAAAAATTCGCTATTTATTAATTGAATTTTTTCAATAAAAAATTTCATCAACAAATTGCTTATTATGTTATATCGTTTAGAAACTCGATGAAATTTTCGAAAAAATGAGAAAAAAATTACGTATTAAATTTCTTACCGATGCTACATTGTGATTTACTTCCTTCTGAAAATTTTCATTATCTGAGTGTATCCGTTAGTTTATAATATTTTCGCTGATGCATAAAATAACGCAAGTTCTCATTTAAGAAAAAGTCGCCATAATGGTTAAAAATTCCAACATTTTGTATTTTTCACGGTTGGTTAAATTTTTATTTAATCAAAAATTTACCACTTGGTAATCTCGACGTTGTACATTCACAGTGGGTGTAGAAAATTTTTCAATTTTTTAGCATCCCACGAAGATTACATAACCGAGGGTGGTCTATCGAATCCGGTTTAGCTAATGTGCAAATTTTATCCTAGGGGAATATTCGTCTAATTTATTTTAATTTTTTTTTTATTTACGGTCGTGAAAAAAGAAACCACGCGATTTCGATTCACATAGTGACATAAAGTCCTCTATGTCGTAAATTCACGTACTAACGAATGTACCATTTTAGTAACCATTAGAACGATGCGTAATTAAATAGTTGTGTAAAGGCGCGCATAATTATCAATTTAGTTCCGGCGTATGTTTACTGCGAACATTGTTTTCACTAGGAAATGAATACACAGAGGTGCGACGGGTTTTAATTAACATCTCCCATTAATTTCGTATTCACGATGAACTTATTTCGATACTAATGCTTTCATTAATAATCGAATTTTCTTGTGTTTTTCTCGCTTAGAAATGACGCAACGTTGAGAAGTTAATTTTTCAACATCTCTCACGTGAACGACGATTTATTATGAGGGTTATAAAAAGGGAGAAAAACAGCTCATGATTCCGGACACACTTATTTTTTATAATTGATCTTCACTCAGCGTTAAATGATACTTCAACGTACCACATGGCTCCTTGCGAGCTACCCCGCTTCTATATTCGATTAAAAATAACGATCGTTGACTTGTTATAGTTGCATGTATGGTATCAAAAGTTCCATCGGAAGATAGCAACGGCGTCGTTTTTTTTCTTCGCAGACAAATTGAAAAACGATACGTTGCTCGAAATTTAAGCAGTCAATGTAAAAAATACGACTAAATGAATGAACCAAGAAACGTATCGTAGTTTGTACTACGAAGTTTATGACGACATGAAGTGAAATGGTGTCGGAAAAATGTACCTTAAGATACGAAATAATTTACTTTTATAGGCAAGTACAGCTTGGAAAGAAATTTGAAAAACATTCAAATGGAAAATATGTATTTTCCTATTGCTGATCTAATAACTGTCTTCTGCACAGAGTTACAGTCCTCTTAAGAAACGTAATAAAAATACGAATACTTATTCTATCAGTGGGTCGACCCTTAACTTTGCCGGTATAAACGCGTAAATTTCGCCTTTATCGAAATTCCCCTCAGCTTCCAGCTTTACTTTTATTAGGTTCTAAAAAGTCGTAAAATTCTTCATTCTATCAACGTATATATCGTTTTTCGTCAATTTTTATTATTGCTAGAATTTTTCTCCGGCTTAAATCGTGTTTGAAAAATTTTTCCTATGAAAACGTAAATAAGAATGAAATATCTTTATTGTCAATTTAATCATATTAAATTTGTTCGTTCGTGCTTTACATGTGTTCTTTATTTGCTTTGATATATTTCGCATAGCTTAAGATTCGGTCATATATTTTTTTTCATACGGTGAGAGTTGATTTACGAGCAATGGTTTGTAATTCATGGCGAATATTTTTAGTAATTTTTCCGCGGATTTTGTTCGAATAAAAAAATTTTCCGGATGGTTTGCTTTGTTTTGAGATTTATTCTCGGTTTGATACGTGTATATAAATAGCTATTTTGTTTGATCGAAATCGTTCGTATATTTTCGCGAGTCAAACTATGAAAACTTTTTTACAAATTTTTCATCAGGATTAGAAGTCTATTTTTTGTTATTTAAGTCGATTGATGAAGCGAATTTTACATTTTTTTGGTATTTCATTTCTGCTGTATAAATATTTTCTTTTCGATTTTTTTTTCGGCTAAACAATTTGATGTTTAATTTATTACGATAAAAAAAATACTAAGTACGATATAAATAGAAAAAGTATTGTTTGTCGGTATTCACATTATTTTGTAGTGTGAGAAAATTCAAAAAATCGAGAATAATTCAAAAATTAAAATGTCTAAGATTGGGCAAAATCTGGGGGTATACTAGTTTCATTGCTTTTCATCCTTTTGGTGAAACACGTTATCGGAGCATAGGGGATGAAGGGAAGAAGAGTAAACCTGATATGAAGCAGGTTGACAAGGGATGGATATTTTTTAGTTATAATTGAAAATTTAATATTTTCTCCCCAATTTGGTAATCCCCCAAAGTAGAATTGAATCCCATTAACCCTTAGGTTCTAAAATTTACGAAATCCCTAATCTAAATTTAAGATTTCGGCATATGAAATAAATTGAAAATGTGTAGGTAGTTGCACATCACAATTTAGAGTATCTTTCAAAATGATTTAGCTCGAGTCATTTAAGTTAGTTATTTATTAAATTAAAATAATTCCGTAATGCGTCGAGAAAAGCTCACGATGTGGAAAAAGTTTTTTTTCGAATCGCACCAATGCGTAAAAATTACGATTTTTGAGTTGTTTGGGCGTGTCGAGTGATGAAAAGCGGAAAAAGAACCAATAACTTTGTTCATTACCAAGGCTGAGGAATTAATTAAACGAAAGAAAAAATTATTCTACTCTATTAAACGTTGCATTCAGGAATCGACGAAGTACAAAATACATCTAGCGATTTGGAGCCACAAAAGAGGCAGAAAATTTAAGAGCGAAATTCCTTCGATGGTAGTTATTCTTGGAAACATTACGGAGCTGGTAAATCGTACGTATTGTTAATAACCGCCTTGTCAGCTGATTTGCATATTTGAGAAAACCCCACAATAGTGTGCTTTTTGGGAAACATATTTGCTCGGTGTGATGGACGTGTATTGTTACAACTGGGAAATGTCTTGAAAAATCTTCATTTATCACGGGCATATCTACAAGTGTAATATTTCAAAAGAAGTATAATATATATGCAGATTGGATCAGTTCATGAGTAGAAGCCATGTTCGGAATGCAGACGAGTTGCCGGACATGATGATTGATGTTTTGTAACGTGCATAAGACGAGGCGAACGGAAATCTGGAATGTTCATTGAGGGTTGCCAAAGCTTCATCAACCCCCGAAATGCAACGTATCCGCTGTCTATCAGAGCTTTTGAATAATATAACCATTTCGACCCTTTTTCACGAAAAACTCAGATTATTGCGTTTTTATTTAGTGGAAAAGTGTTTATGGGAACGTGATATAAAGGATATATTTACCAAGATATGTTACAGAGCTTTTGGATCTTTGAAAGGGTGTAATTTTTCGTTTTGAAAACGTGTAATATTGAATATTCGCAACAGAAAAATATTTCAGGGGTCTATGGAGGGTACAAATGTCGCGAAATTTATGACCACGATGGGTTCCAGAGTTTCACGTTCCGTTTATACTTGACGACGCATTAATGAAAATATTTTCCTAGTCCCTAAAGTTGAATTAACACTTTGAAAAATGAATAAATGACGTTACATTTTATCAGCTCGAGTTTACGTGTGTAACCCCCATTAAAATTGATGCCAATAAATTACCAGTATCGAGAGTAAAAACGGTATGCTAGGGTCACAGATAAAACGAGCGTTTATAAAGTCGAAAAAGGGCGAAGCGCTGGGTAATAGGTAAGATCCCTAGAGTCACCGAGTATTAGATTGGTTTTGCATTCAAAGGTCGACATCCCCGGCGCATTATTTGCTATTACTCACGCGAGACAACGTAATGTCGACTTGAAACTGGATATGTGGATTTTTATCATCGACGATGGGCGTATAAAAAAGTATGAAGAATTTTTCAAAAGAAAAAAAAACGTAATGACAAATTACAAGCGGCTAAGAGTTGAATAAGTTGGGTTTCTTGTGACACGTATCTACCCCTTTTGCTGTGAATCCCGAGTAAATTAATCTTAACCAAGTTACTTTCGCGATCCCTTTTTTGTGATTACTATATTTAAATCCCCCAATTACCAACTCGAGGATTGTTTTTACTCGAGCTCTCTTCAAAGATTAATATCTTTTTGAAGCAACAACGTTGATGCAAGAGCTGGAGAGCGATTAATTTCTAAATTTTGAGCGTTTTCATGTAAAGAGGTAAATTTGGTAGTTTTTCATGACACGTGGAAAACGACGTGAAATTCAATTCCCTTGATAGATCTTCTCTCTCGATTCTTCGTGGCTTTTCTTTCATTTCGACCACCGCAAAAAATCATCAATTGATATGAAGGCAAGAAAAATTCGAAGTTTGCGCGTATTTCGATGCGATCGTAACGAAGCAACACTCGTGTTTTTGAAAATTTCTCATACAAGTTCATTACTGCACGAAGCTTGCACAAGTTTTATGTCCATTTAAGTTGAGAAATAAAACCACCGGTGAAGGGAAGTCGTAAAATCACGCCGTTGACGAAATCGACGATATAACGACGAAAAGCCGTGGAAAAAGCGTAACGCCGAATGGAATATTTCAGTCGGGATATTTCAGGCGAAGTAATAAAAAGCAAGCGGCAGTCTCCCGGGGGAGGGGTGCCGCTCGTAAAAGCGGGGCCGTATATATAAATTAAGTTGGCCGCCGAGGAAGCCCAAGACCGTTTGAAAGTTCTCGGCGAACAAGTCGCTGAAGCTATAAATTTCCAAGTGACGTCCGGAACGAGAGCTTTCAGTTTTTCCTCAGCACTTCATCAGCGTCTTTTAGAGTTCATGTTTTAAACTTAAGGAGGTTTCGAATAAAAAACTAAGTTTTATTTGGCTCGCGTGGCGAAATTGTCACTTGATGAAATTCTACTTAATCGAGGATGTCTGCCAAAAACGTCATTTTAAGTCTGGTGAAAATTTCATCTTATTTCGTCGCGTGTGAACTCCGCATCGTCGTGCGTAATAAAATTTCTAGTAATTTGAAACACTTTGAGAACCTTTATACCAAATGCCTCGCTTAAGTTTTACTTCGCTCTTGTGTCGTATCCGTAATATTAATTCGATCTTTATATAGCGAAAGTTATATTCGAGTTTAGCACAACTACAGCTCTGAAAATTACCCCAAAACTATCATTAAATCGTTGTAAATGTGACTTTTAAATACGGCTCATTTATTTTATCATTTGAAAGTTTCTTCATGAGTTGAATCTAATAGCGGTAACAGAATAAAATTACCGATTTAAAATTTATAAATGGTTAAGCAAACTGGTATAGGGTTAATATGTGGATTTGTTTATGCGAATCGCCGAACAAAATTCATAATCCCTTTGTAAATATGCAAAAATTACACCCCATTTGTACGTTACACGAGCATTAACCTTGGATAGTTACGTGTCAATGAACGCTAATTCAATAATCGTAATGTTTTACCGATTGAAAATGGCAAATGTATTGCGTGGTGTCAGGATTTTTACCTCGATGCAGCTTTTTAATGAACTTCGTTTCTTATAATTTCACTGACGAAATAACGTTTACAAAAAATCGTTGAAATTATTTTACAAAAATTTTGTGGATTTTTAAGTTGTTCAAAAAAGTATTCGTTCTGTACCATAAAGTATCTGCTTGCGTACAAGTCTGCAGCAAAGTGTGACATTTTCATGTCACTTCGCGACATGATGTTCATCAGAAAACGTCATTTAATGTTACTTGCCACTCGCAACCATGTGATGTCACTATAACAATGACTTGTCATCTTATCATGTCGCTTGATATGCTACCATGACATGATCACATGTCATTCCTGACCATAACATGTCACAATTACAATGAATTGTCATCTATGACATGATATGGTGACATGAAAAAATGATCATGAGATATCACCATGACACGTCATTTGATATATTACCAAAACATGATCATATGTCTTCGCGACTATGACACTTGACCATTCCAATCACGTTCATCATAACAAGTCATTACATATCACATGTCACTCATAATCATAACACGTCATCATGATAATGACTTGTCATCGTATAATATATCACTCATGACGTCATGACCATGATAAGTCACTGTAACAATGACGTGGCGTTTACAAAGTGTTATGATGTCATGAAAATATCAAGAATGACTTGTGTTATTGTATATATCCCTCGTGATTATGTCACCCCAACAATAACCTGTCATCTATAACATGTTATCATGACATGAAAATATTAAGATCATTACTCACGAACGTGACACGTCGCCATGACAACTGCGTGACGCTTTTTCGTGACAATTTTCGATTTTGTATGCCATAGTCAACACATAAAAAGTGTCAAAATAATCGCGTATAATCTGAAATTAAATTTCGATCTGTGTCATGACTGTCATGTGATGACGAACGTAGTCGATTATAATCGAATATGAAAAATAAAAATGAATTTCGATGTGTATTTATAAATGTGCGTATTTTTAAATATTTTCGTTATTTTTAATTCGACGAAAAAAATTTTATAATTTCAGAACACAAGCACAGGACAAGATGTTTTGGATACAGTTTTTCGTCACTTGAATCTGATCGAAACGTCATATTTTGGACTACGCTACGTCGACTGCAGTAATCAAACGGTAGTATAAATTATGCATAATTTTGAATGTAAAATGCATTTGCACCATAAATCCAAAATTACTTTAATGAATGAAAGAAGTCATTTCGAAATAAGCAAGTTGTAACATACCTATTTGAAGATTTGTTATTCAGCTTTTACTTTAACAAAAAAAGTAGTTTTTTTAGTTAACAACTGACGGAGGAACTGTTCAGATGACAATGTATTTTTAATTTTTTATGCACGAGCGTAGCAAAATATGGAGGTATTCGCTTCATAACTTTTGTCTAATTTGTCAAAAGCAACATAACTGGCGATTTTTTTTCAAACGTAGTTATACGCGAGCAATATTTAAAAAGTAATAATTCGAACTTTAATTTAATTTCTCCATCAATTATTCGAACTTTCCGTATTCGTACGATGAACTTTGGTCAGTTGGTATCTAAAACGTACTACCATCCGTGTTTCCATCGGTTGATAAATTTTTAATCAAATTTAATTCTGTTTCAGCATTGGTTAGACACGACGAAAAAAATCACCAAACAATTGAAAGGTAAATATAATTAACGAAGAAATTGATAAAATATATACGAATATTTTCAATTACATTTTGTTTAATTACTTTGTATAAACCGATATACTTTTTAACAAATGCATTACGGATAACGTTACCACGAATAATTTCGAAAACGTGTAATAACAATGTTTTAATATTTTCATAAAGTTTTTGTAATCTAAAGAAAGTGAATTCATTCTAGTTTAAGTCGGAGAAAAACTTTTAAGCTTAATTTTTATTTCAGTTTAACAAACTTATCGTCTTTAAAGCAATTAAAATATTTTAAACTCGTTTTAAGCGGCATTAAAACGAAGAAAACAAGTCGCTGTTTTATTCGAAGTGAATTTTTCCATTATTCCAGATTTTCAGCTTTAATTTCATTTTCTCGTTTTGCGGGATGTATTAATTTTTTTTGCTCCTCTTTCGCATAAAAATCGTAAAATAGAAAATAATTAAGAAAAAGCTCCGCAGAAAGGCGGTTGCTTAATTATAATAATTCATAGCGAAATTGTGTTTTTATTGTATCTTTTTGGTATGAATTTACATTTCGTTTCATGTTAAAATATGGATGAATTTTTTCGACGCTGTCGTAAAAAAATGTGTTGACGTGGTATGATTTTTTTAATGTAAAAATTCACTTTGTTATTGAACGAAAACATAATTTAAAAATGCTTTTAAACAAGCCTTGTTTCGGTTGAAAGTACTTGTAAGTTGGAAGAGCTAATTTTGATTTTTTTTTTTGTTTTGTTTTATATGGGTCATGAAAAATGGCTGCGTATATAAACGTGAAAAATTGTAATTTGAAATTTTCACGTTTCAAGTTTCGTCATGTGAATAGCGGTGCTTTGTTTATTGACGTTAAGTGGTGAGATTTCGAATTATCTTTGCTGTTTTTTAACGAGTAGGGGAATTTATAGCGAGTTTTTTTTCGTTATTTTGGTATTTTAAGGAATACTTCTTAAGGTATTTGGTGGTGTTGAGAATGGTTCAACCGATTAATTGTACAAAATAATGGGAAAAAATCGATTTTCCGATTCTCTGAAAAATCGACCAACTAATCAATTATTTCATAAAAAAATCAATTTTAAAAAATTTTTGAAATTTTGTCAATTTTTTTTGATTTTTTTAAAAATAAAGCCTCAACCCGACTTGACCACATTTCCAGAAAATTTCAGACAGTTACCTCAAGTGGGCTTTTTCTGGACCAGCTTTTCCATCATAAAATAATTATTACGAATTTATAAAAATCTTGTTTTTCCTTTAATTCAGGTACTCGTGTATGATACAGATAATCAGTCGCGAAAATCGGAAAAATCATTAAAAGCTACATCTTCCTTTTCCTGAGACTTTCAAATGAAAATTAATCGATTTATAATCGATTTTTTTACGATTGCAATCGACCGACTGGTTCTTGAAAAAATCGAAATCGGTGTAATCGATTTCTTAAAAAATCGATTTTTCCCAACGCTAATGTGGGTAAAATTAGTAAAAAGTTTATGTGATTGGGTTTTTCAACCGATTTATAAATATGATTTGTTTGACGTATTTATTCTTGAATATTTCATTGTAATTCAAATTTAATTATAATTAATAACAATCATAAACTTGACTTTGTGTGAAAAAGTACCTGTAATTTTATTAAAGTTATACTTACGTAAAGGCCATTTCAAACAATAACTGACCTAGATGACAGAACTATGATGTTATCTATCAAACTTGTACCTAATTAAATATCGAAGAAGCAGAATGCTAAATGCCCTTAATTAGTAAAACGATGAAAATAGTATTTCAATTGTTATTTTCGACACGAATAAGTTCTCGCCATAAATAGCATTTCTATTCGCGATATTCCCTTTAGCGAAACGAATTACCTATAAATAGTCGAACGGGATGTTGACCCGGAGGTTTTACTTTTCCAGTGAATTTTTCTTTCGTTATGACTAAACGATGAATTGTTTTTTCTAAAATTAATTCATTAAAGTAGAAAATCATCGCTAATATTTTAATACCTTTTTATTTATAAATTGCATAAACCATAAAAGCACTTCGGTATACAAGAAAATCTTCCGCGAAATTATTCAAAATTGAAGTATCGCCAATAAAAACCTTTTAGTGGCGAAATTCGTAATATTTTCATTATTAAATTTGCAGTACACGTTTGAAAATCATAACCGTAAATTTTCATCTATTTTTTATGGTAATAATATTGAATTACCGTAATGATATAATTGAAAATACTGTCGAAAGATTGGCGTTATAAATTAAACACGGCGTTTTGGGACTTTTCCAAAATTTACTCGGACTGGAAGATGGTGAAATATGTTAAGAGGGTTGTCGAACCGCGTTGAAAATACCTGAGGTTCGTATAATTTCAACCGTATTGATTGGATTTTTTATTTCCAGGAAAAGATTCGTTTACGTTGTATTTCGGAGTTAAATTCTACGCCGCTGATCCTTGCAAATTGGTTGAAGAAATTACCAGGTTTGTATTTTGACGCGTGTTTTGCAAGGTTACATGTGAGAAGTATTTTTTTTTCAATACCATTTTACACCTGTTAGACGTCTTGTTGCTTCAGATATGGAAACTTTTCCATTTGCGTTACTTGAATACCGTAACAAGATTACGTTCGAGTTTTAAGCTTGTTTGAAATTTTGTCATGTGATAGGAAAAAGTTGCATATGTTAAACATGTGTATAAAGAGGGGAGTAAAATATTCGGTATGTGGAACACGAGTATAACTGTATTTGCAAATTTGAAAACGATGCGATCACCGGAGACGATGACAGACGTGGCGTTTGAACGATGAATATAACGCCTGTCAAGTTTGCGTACAAAAAGGCGATAAATTTAAATTTTTATTAGATCTAAACGCAGTGATGGGAGAAATAGACGTAAACGGTGGGAAAATTAGCGGGTTTCTTTCACGATGCTTTATCAATGAGATGTCTTGCTTTGAATACTAATTCGATTTAGTATTGGTGAAGCATTTTGAGTCAAATTTTCAAACGTCACTTGAAACATTCGACGATAATTTTGATTGAAATGTTTGAAAAATTCGGTGTATAAAATGAGTCGAATTGACGAATGTCGTCGGATGTAAATTGTTTCATGATTTTCATTTTAATAAATGTATGATCCTTGAAAATTTAAAGGATTAGGAAAATTTCTAATTGCTTTCAAAACGCAACCCGACAAATTAATATCGAATGTGTTCACATGTAGTTGATACAACTTTTTATTTTCTACGAGAAGTACTGAATCATCGAAGCTTTACGACTTGGAGCATTTTCATATCTTGGCTGTGACTCACAGAATCGGAAATCGTCACAAAAAAGCGTCATGCGGTTGTCATGGTAACCGTCGTCATGGCAATTTCTCATTCTCATGAGTGATAATCTGGATATTTTCATGTCATGATAACATGTCATAGATGGCAGGTCATTGTTATGGTGACATATCACGATTATGAATGATACATACGATGACAAGGCGTCGTCATGGCAACGCGTCATGCTCATGAATAATAATCTTGATATGTTCATATCATCGTAACAACTCGTAAATGACACGTCATTATCATGGTGACGTGTTGTGGTTATAATTGACATATGATGGGCTCATGACACATCAAGCAATCAACGCTGTAATTCAGTATTCACAATTTTTCAAGTTAATCGTTCGGGAAAAAATACACTTTCGAGTGAAATTATGAAAATTGGGAAAGTTGGCATATCATCTCTTAAGTTTTTCATTTCTCCAATGTTCGCTTATACCATCGCATAGCTTATAAATAAACGATAATCGAGGGTAAATAATTTACCACAAAATAGGCGATTAAAATCGTGCATATTTCATCGGGATAAAATGCAATTAAAAGAACCTACTCCAAGAGAAAACCTTTTGCTCTAAAGAGGTGATAAAACAGTGGTTCGGGAGTAGAAGAAAGTAAACTCGGTTCGAAACCCTATTGAAATAAAATTTTAATGATTTTCAGAGGGCAATTTTAATTATTTCCTTACACTTTGTAAAATTTCCTCAGAGGTAGCAAAAGACGCAATTAACATTTTTTTCGAAGACAGATCGTAGCGCTATTACGGTAATTTACGATCGTTTACCTGGACCATAATGGGTAAAGCATTCCGGGGTAAGCCGTTCAGATACAGAGAGTTGGTTTATTTCGAAAAACTGCTGATACTTGAAAATCAAGTAGCCGTAAGCGTTCACGAACATCAGAATCGTCGGCCAGACCTTAACTACGTTATTATCCGCCCTCAAAAATATTTTCGCTTTTGAAATCGAAGCCATCGCGTGTTCTCAACGTTTCACACGAATTAAAACGCCACTCTTCTAAATTGTCCGTAGTGGAAGAAAAACTACCGAGTATGTGAATTTTTACAATGGCCACATCTCGAGCAGGACGTTCGAACACGATAATAACTGTTTTCAGAAACGCCGCCGTCGAGTGCGTTCAATTTTTCATGTAGGAATTTTTAAATTGAAATATATGCAAATGGCAATTCGTAACGTTATATTGAAAAAATATTTTTTTTCTCGGATAAAAACGCAGAAGAGATTTTCCATTTAACGGAAATGTATAAAAATCACGCTGTTCTGTGTCTTCGGCGGCGACGATTTAATTCGTGTAATATTAATCTGCAAGGCGAATTTTGACGATAGAACCGCGATAATAAATAAAAAATTTCTAATGACGTAACAAAGTTTCGAACCCCTAATGTGTCGATTGCACGAGACCGCAGGGATCTATGTTTTTATATTATATTTGCCGTAGGGTTCTCGAATGATTTTCTCATAGTCTATGTAACGAAGCCAATTATCCTTCTCTCGAAAAAGAGGCCTGATTCCTTTGAAAGTATAATACCGTGTCGAAGGAGTTTGCTCGTTGACTCGTTTTTCTTATTAAAATAATGTACCTTCAATTTAAATAATATTTAGGAAACCGAGATAACTTGGTGAATTTTCTTTTAATTATTTTCTATTTTAAATTTTAAATATAAACGAATTAAAATTTCAAATTTTCTTCTCGTTTTCAAACAGGAGAAAAACAATCGCGAAAATCCGTAGCAATTAATACGTTTGGGAACCGTCATTAGGGAGATTTTTCAGTTACGAAGTATTCCCGGAGGAGGCGCGATTTCACGCGGGGAAACCTCGGGCTGCCTCGAATTAAGGAATAAAATAATTTTCGAATTAATTATTCTCACGTTATTCTGTATAGTCGACGAGTCGACGCATCAGCGTGAAGTTTGAAAGTTATTCACAAAATGTACCCGTTTTATTACATCAGCAACGAGAGATATAAAGGATAAAAAAAACGCGGCGTGAAAAAAAAACCAAGCTAAAGTTTAAAGTTGTAACCATTAGAGGAAACTTTAGATATTAACTTTCGCCACGTTTCTTTGTCGGCTTGGAAAACCTAAACTGTGGAAGATTCTTGGTTATTGAATATCACGACGAGAGAGAAAGTCTGAAAAAAATGAACGTACCCGCAAAGAGGAGTTTATAATGTAGAAGCCAAATTAAATTCAGATGAAGTGCTAAAGTTTTAAAAATGAATTATAGAAGGGGTATAATTTTTTCAACATCTATAAAAAATATTTAATGGTGTACCATTAAAAAAAATTTTATCACCGGTGAGATTTGCGCCTAGAAAGGTGACGATTTTTTCATCCCTTTGCGAACGTGTGAAATTCCGTGTGATTTCGTCGTCTTACAGTCCAAAGAAGTTCGTCCAAAAAAGAGGTTTTTCTCGGGAAATGCTCGGTTATCGTTTACTTTCTACTAACGGATTACTCGCACCAAAACCTGATGCGTGCGAAATCATCCACCGACATAATCCTTGAATTCTTTACTTTGTGCGTTGCAACTTGACGTGTGTACGAGGTACGCGAAAAATGGGGGCGAATTTTCCAGCTGAAATGATTATGTTAGGTTTACTCCAGCAAGTTTCGAATTAACAGAGTTTTTGAATTACGAAAAAATATGAAGCGTCGTAGGATTTTTTTCCAAAGTTTTTAATTTTGTAGTATTCGCTGAAGTTGACGAAATTCAATATGTTGAGTACGTAAAACACATTTTAAGAATAAATAAGATCTAACAGGTGATATAGAGTTATAAAAAAGAAGGAAATAATGGAAAAAAATGATGATTTTTGTTTCGATTTATTGATTAGCCTTTTCGTGGTAATTAATTAAAAATATTTTCAGGTATCAATTCTTTTTGCAAGTAAAACAAGACATACTCCAAGGACGCTTACCAGCTCCGTTCGATTTATTGGCTGAATTGGGAGCATATGCAGTGCAATGTAAGTATACATAATATTTTCATTAATTTTTCCTCAAATTTACTTGTTATCATGAAAACGAAAGAAATTTAGTTATATGTAATGATGTACCTCTGTCAAATTTAAATTTCAAGTATCTCAACTATTGTGAGGTTTGGCTTTGTACTTGTAAAATGCTAAATGTATCGAAACTAACTTTATAGTTCAGAAGTGAGGAACAGTGTTGCCAACCCTCAAGAATTTTCTTGAGAAAACCAGATTTCTCAACGTTGCGCAAGAATGTCTCATGATCTCAAGAAATCTTGAAAAATTTCCTCCTTTTGCCAAAATATTTCCGTTTTTGACATTTTCATGTCTTGGCTATGGCACACAAAATCAAAAATCGTTGGGAAGATTCGTCACAAAAGAGCGTCATGCGGTTGTCAGTAACCATCGTCATGTCGACGACGTGACGTGTCATTCTCATGAGTGATAATCTTGATATTCTCATGTCATGATAACATGTCATAGATTGCAGGTCATTATTATAGTAACATACCATGATCATGAGTAATATACTGTATGGTGACAAGTCATTAATCATGGTGATGTATCATGGTGATTGATACGCGATATACATGTAATGACTTGCTATAATGAACATCATTGAAATGGTCAGTGAGTAACATATGGTCATATCTTAGTGATATGTGGTGATATCTCATGAGCAGGGAGAGGATTTTCATGTTTTTATATGTTCGGCATTTCTGAAGTAGAAGCAATATATTAAGCACACTTTCACGTTTCAGGTCATTCTAACAAGGGAAGCTCTCGAGGTGTCCGGCTCGGATTTTAACGGGAGTTGGATTTTTGAAAAGAGCATGTCAAAAAACCCCCAAAACCAAAATTTTAGCTGTCCAGTTAACTTTTCGATTTTTGGCGAATTTTTGAAATTTGAA